>JAPYYT010000024.1:185000-203468 GCA_030522565.1 Ceratosolen corneri | reverse complement strand
GAGGAGGTGGAGGAGGTGGAGGAGGTGGAGGAGGTGGAGGAGGTGGACGAGGAGGTGGAGGAGGTGGAGGAGGAGGTGGAGGAGGTGGAGGAGGTGAGCGCCAAGTGGAAGAAAGTCTCCCGCGCCGCCACCTCGTCTCCTCTTTTTCCATCTCAATAATCGCACGTGTGCACGCGGCCGCGCAAGCACGCATGCACCGACCTCACCCCCGTCCCAACCCCAGCTTTCTTCGCTGTTTCAAGCTTCGCTCAATCGCGATATTTTATGGAGTTATAAATATTAAAAAGGCTATTGAGACAGTGATTATGCACATGCAGCCGCCAGCAGTTTTCGTGTCTTTTGAACCCAATCGCTATGGAGTATGCGTGCGACCGCAAGTTAAACCTCTGCTTTCTCTCTCTCCCTACCCTACCCCTCATTCTCTCTCTCTCTCTCTCTCTCTCTCTCTCACTCACTCACTCGACACACAAGCGGTGATTTTCATTTTTCTTTATCCGCAGCTTGTATCTATCGGCTTATTATGTACACCTATACCATTATTAATGAACGGTTATAAGATCGTGAATGCCGTGGAAAAGGTTGATGAGCTCTTGCGTGAATGATTTTGAAAGTGGCCGACACGATCTCGGCCTCCTCTCTTCTCTCCTTCTTTTCTCTTTTTTCTCCCCTCATTTTGCTCTCCGTCTCTTTAATCGCCTTTAATTTTAATTTCGGACACTTGTTCGCAACGAATATGCTTATGCTAATGGGCCGGCGAATCGTCTTGTCGCTAAAGCCATTGTTGAAGGCGGCGCTGCCAGCATCGGAAGAGATTGTTCCGAGACAAAAAGTCGATAATCTACGCTTGAAATTCAGCTGGGTTGCGCAATTACTGAAACGCATAGGAAAGATCGAATGGCATTAATCATCGCAGAGTACAATCAGGACACGCATTAGGCTCGTAAATACTCGTCCGAGTAGCCAATAGGCAACGAGGCGATCTCCTCCACTAAAATGTGCCGGAATTCATAGCAATATTTTAAAATATAGTTGTGCATTTATGATTGCCAAATGTTTACAGAAAAATAAGAGAAAGCAGCGCACGTATATTTGAATAATTTTAGGTTGAAAATCCAGTGAATTACTCTGCACTGAGACTTTCTCTGCAGTAAAATAAATTTTTATTGTTCTAAAGTAATGATCATCATCGGCATAATTATCGCATTTATTGTTCGGGAATGAGCAAACATTATCACATTCAGATAATGCATTCCCTCGCAATGATCTCTCTCATAATGATCGATCGTCGAAAAATTATTCATCCTCGAGCCACCTTCGCCCTATATCGTCAAGAAATAATGCGACGATGCATTAGCGAGCTTTGCGCATTAAAAGGGGAGGCTCGATTCCTCCCGGAAGTGAGCGAACCCTCCCAATGCCGCCGGGACTCTTTGTTCAGGTGTAAACTCCTCGAAAAGCCGCGAGACTCTCTCCAACTTCCTCGGATGCACCAAAGTGATTCCCCGATTTCAGGGGAAGGGAGGGGGGGCGTGCGCGGCACGTCGCAATTAGTACGCTCGTTATCAATCAATTGGCCATTCGGTGTCGGAAGTGATCGGCTTTTACGAGCTACGGAGCGACGGGCATAACCCACCCACCCACCCACCCACCCACCCACCCACCCTACCCTCATAACAGCCGCTCATCGCGTAATTTTTCACCTACGTTTTCAGTACCACGAACAGCAGCCGTTATGGGCTTTTATATAAGTTGGCCCCGCGCCACTTCCTGCTCTCGTGGGCCGAGCGCGAAAACGCATGGATGTGCCCCGCGCCCGCGCACGCACACGCGCGCTCGCACGTAACTGTCAGCGATAAAGCCGTCGAAGGCGAATGCCGGCGCTCGTTCGCTTTTTACGTTCGCTTGTTTTTCATCGCTTCTTTTTTCCCTCTCGTTTTCCTCATCTAATCTCGCCTCGCTTGATCGCGCGCCGCGTATTTTTCGAGCACAATTGTACATGCTCGCGTGTACGTACCGAGTGAAAGATCTTGGCTGCAGCGCGAGACGGGTTTGCAAATGCAGATGGAATTCGCCGGATTAATTAGAATATTGAAATATTGCCGGGAGGATGGACGTGTTGGGTTGAATGGTATGAGCAGCCATGTCGTTGTTGGGAATTAATTGTATCGAGGCGATCGGAAAACATTTTCCGAAAACATTGTCGAGTCTGCCAATTACTTGTATGGGATCTCAAGTGGCATCCTTCATTTGTTTCATCGTGGCAACTTTATATATATTGTTCATTTATGTAGGTGCGCTATTGATATTTTAGAGTGTGGCTCTTGATAAGATTCGTGCGGATTATTACATAATGTAATAAGCATTTTTATCAACACGTGTATTTGTTCGCTCATTGTTGGGGACAGATTCGATAATGTAATGAAGAAAACCGCTAGATTAGACGGGGAAAATATTGAACACGTTTCAAATGGGTAAAGGCCCTAATAAGATGTGTGTGTGTGTGCGCGTGCGTGTGTGTTTTTTTTCACGTACGACTAACTGTAAGTAGGCATTATACGCAATTTTATAAAATAAAACATGATGCTCAAAATACAGTGTGGCATTATGTTGGAAACAGTTGAGTAAACAGTTGAGTGTTTTTTTTTTTTTTTTTTTTTTTCCATACCAAGTGTGTATTTAAGACTTTGTAAGAGCTTTATGAGAGCGTAATAGGGTAATGTGTATTCCAACCTGAAAACATTATTAAAAAGCGTCGTGTGGTAGAAAAATAAGTTGAATGAGAATATGCATAGCTCCACTTGTTCAAACTAAAGACTATAATTAAACCAATGTAAAATGGTAAAATGGCGATATATCACAAGAATATTATCGCATGAGATACGGGAAGAAGAAAAAATTTATTTTAAATTTAATATCAACGCGCACGGTAACTAACATTCCTCTCACAAAACAATGTCAAATATGCATACGAAAATATGCATTCGAAAAACCCCCTCCGGATAATCATTAATTTTCTTTAAAAATATTGACAAAAGCATCGTATAACTTAATGATGGCTTTAAATATGTATTTTGTCATCATTTGGACAATCTTTCGCTCAGAGCCCAATTTACGTAATGCACACATGCGGATGCGATGTGGGCTTTATGTACAAACAACGGAGATAAGTTATTTTATAAATATTTAAATAAGCGATGTGTATACTCCTTGCTTATTAAGCCTAACATAGACTGTTTTGGATAAATGAGGTGTTCCTCGTGTGTCGATACACTTTACTTCATTATAGTTGCATAAACTAATTTACATACGAGTGGTATTTGTTTTTTTTTCATTCTCCGTTTTTTTTTTTTTTTTTTATAAAATTTAAAAACTTGATGGTGTCTCGATATTCCTATGCCTTGTCATTCCTCTTTATCTTCGTAATAATGAAAGTATGATGTTATAAGTACGAAAAACAAAAGGAAATCATTAATTAACGTGCTTTTTTCTCTCTTATTTGACAGTAAGCGTACATAATAAACTTTGTCGATTATCTTTTATATATTAATATGCAAGAAAATCCTATTTTTTTGGAGTCTAAAATTAAATTCCACGTTAAAAAAAAAAAAAAAAAAAAGAAAAAGAAAAGAAAAGAGAAGAAAAAATCTATTGTATAAGAATAATAAACGCTGTGTATACTTAATATTTTTTTCTAATATAAAAAATAAAAGAAATTTATTAATGAAGTATTCAAACAGGTCTTTGATGGAATTTTTCTTTGACCACATAATAATTTATCATGTCGTTCCCTATTAATTCGACTCGCAGTGCTTAAATATAAATAATACATAAATTTATATGGTTGGAATTACTTTTTTCTTTTTGTTTTTTTGTTTTTTTTTTTCCTAATGCACTTTTCAATGTACTAGGGGATAACAGTACAAGATTTTTGTATTATTTAGTCATTTGCCTGGTTTTTGCGGTATTAATTCCGATACGATATTCAAATAATAGCTTACCTAGCGAGAAGGCAAACGAATTTTACTTTTTATTTTATTGCAGCTTATTCTTCAATTGAGAAATATACACGTAGTTTGAGCTGTAATAATGGATAAAACTTATTTTCAATGTATTTTCTAATTTTCATCATAAATCTAAGTGAAATGGTATAGCTAATTTGTCACACGTTAACGAGCCTAATTAATAACATAAATAATAAACTGTTATTAATAAAAGTTGCCATTAAGTTGACGTAAAAGTTCTCTCGGGGCAGACATTGTTCAAATGTAACCTTCAATATATCAATTCTTTTTTTCTTTTTTTTTTTTTTCCTAAACTTCATTAAGACAGATGGATTTCAGTTTATTCAAGTAGACCCCTACGACAAAAGTAAATTGTTAATAAAATTAACAAAACAATATGCATTTCCATGGCGATAAATCAATTTAATTAGATGGAGAATAGTTAGTGGTAAAGCTTTTAACAAAAATTGACAACTTATATCGAAACCTTGTAGCCCAACGTAAAAATCCGTTTACGTAAAGTGGAAAGTTTTAAATAATTTCTATCACTGATCATTTAGCAGTTGATAATCTGACAAGGAGATTTTATATTCACTCACTTTTATTCTGAACGTAGCACTTAAATTAAAGCGACTCGCATACCGGATTATATTATGCGCTATTCTAATTCGCAAAATCTTAAAATCAATCAAAATCCCTATCTAAATCTCGATTGAAATGCGAAGCAAAGGAAAAATCTCATAATCTGTGATAAAGGTAAAAGTCAATTCGTCTTTATAGGAAACGTGAAATATTCGAGCGAGAGTTGCAGACATATGAGTTATGTGCTAGCAAAATTTTTTTTACTCCTACCACGGCAAGCAAATTTTTCGGCCGAGTGAAAGGAGGAGGGGAGGTGAAAAAAAACAAAAAAAAAAAAAGCGGATAAATGAACATGTGCCGCACTTATAATAACTCCAGAGAACAAAACTATTGACTACACCATAAGCGAGATATGCAGATGAGCTTGTGTGTAGGGGAGGGGGGAGGGGGGAGAGAGAGAAATCAGAATTCAGATCATAAGCGATGATAATGTAGTCTCCGTCTAGTGTGTCTATAAAGGAAAGAGTGAGAACCTTTTCCCGTTGTTGTTATTATTCGTTATTATTCGCACGAATATGAGAACCATCCGAATGAGTGGCAGCGTCTGTCCAAAGCTCTAATTATCTTTAATCTGTAATATCTGTACTTGGCGCTCCATAGTAGCGTTCTCCGAAATTTCTCCACGTCTACGTCCGTCTCTCTCTCTCTCTCTCTCTCGGTCTTCACGGCTTCGTGGCAGGTTTTCGTTACCCATGCGCGTCTACTTGGGCAAATCGAGTACGGCGTAGTCGGTGCGCAAGTGAGAGGAGGGGGTAAAAAAGTGATAGCGATCAACCTTCGAGCAAGTTTTCGACTAGGGCAAGGCTGTGCTTAGCCGCTTATTTACGATATTCAGGTTTGTAATTTTTGGTTAAACGGTTGCGTAAGCTCAATTACCGCGACTCGGCCGAAAAGTCTTTAAGCGCGAGGCGGGCCCGCGAGTTTTCCAATCTCCCGCGAGAATCAGCGCCACGTCGAGAAAGATTGATCGATCAAGAGTCGAGTGGAGGAGAGGCCGAGAGCGGATGCGCGCAGAACAATTGGCCAGCAACGACAATTGTCGGCGGGACAAATATGAGCGCCGGCCAATGACGCGTGGAGGGAATCTTTTAATCGGCGAATCCCGATAAAAAGGCCCCTCATTGTAAATAAATCCCAGTTTCGCGCTAATTACGGCCGCCGCGACACGGCCGGAAAAACAATGGCGATTTATCCGTTTTCCCATCGGCAGCTCGAGAGCCTGTGAAATTCAAACAATCTCGATTATTTGCTCCCTTCTTCGCGGGGACGCGCGCGCGCGCTCGCCCGTCTTGAATTGAAAAAGTGTCGCGAGCGAGTGTGTGCCCGATGTGTGCGCGCGCGCGCGCGCGCCCGCGCCCGAGAGAAAGAGAGAAGCGGGCCCGAGAAAAATGCCCCGACAGCCGACTTGTCTGGGACGCCCGGTTTTCTCTTTATCGTGAGTCGAATTCAGATGCACCTGCTGCGCGAGAGCGAGCGCAGCACCGTTAATCGTATTAGGACGTTGCTCAATGCGCGCCGCGTATGCGCACTCGTTGGGTGTGTGGGTACGCCAAATGCCCAGCGCAACCCAGGCTTTCCCGTAAGGCGATACTCGGGGCTGTGTGTGTGTGTGTGCGCGCGCGCGTGCATAATCCACGCTCGCGGACAATTAGATAGCGATTACAGAATGCTTTATCTAAGGTTGGTGGGCCGGGCAACGAGATCTCGCTTGTGTTTGTTAAAGAGCCGTGGCTTTACGGAAGAATGCCTATCGGCGAGTTTGATCGACGAGGGCTTCGATTATTCGACGGCAATGAAGCGCGCCGCTGCCTGGAAAAATGTCGGCGTCCATTACGGTTGACGCTAATTGTATGAAAAATTAAATAGCAGAATCCTGGCGTTAATGAGCGTCAGGCGTTAAAGTAATGAAAAGTTCGTTACATCTTTGGCCGTGACTAATGCCCGTCCGACTGGTGTACCTGCCACCTTACGGAAAACATCCGTCTAAGAGAGTCCGCATCACGAATAATAATGTATTATTGGAAGTTATGATTATTTTTCCCATTTGCTCGGGCAGCGCAAATCCCCTATTCAATATCAGTAGTCGGATCGACTATCTTGTAATGGCAGTAAGGTAAGAAGAAAACAGGTTTCTTTTGTCGACATTTTACAATCGAAAGAACGATGGCATTTCTTCTTCTTTCTTGTTTTTTCTCTTCGTCTTTTGTTTCTCCTCTCTCTCTCTCTCTCTCTCTCTCTCTCTCTCTCTTTCTCTCCCTCTCTTTCTCTCCCTCTCCCTCTCTCTCTCTCTCTCGCTCTCTCCCTCTCTCCAAATATATCCCCCTCTAGCCCCCACCCACCCACCCACCCACCCCCTCTCTCTCTCGCCGGCTAAGCGGCTCGTGGAAAACTTTGTGCTCCTTGCACGATTTAGATCAAACTCATAAGCTCAAATTACCAATCTTTTCATCATTCCCACATGCATTTAGCCTATCGGCCCCCATTTTCCCTCCCGCGAGTAAACTCCAATTTGTGACTGTTTATGGCTCGCAAAATACGGGGCAGGGCGAGAAAATGCCCTGCACCTTATAAAAGATAAATTGTCTCGGGAAACATTAATTCCATTCAAATGGAATATAATTGTGCGAATGAGGGGCGCGATAGCTTGATATTGAACCCACTAACAAATCGCCGATGAAAAAGAAAAAGCGTTGGCCATTATTGCGATAGCCACGGCTGATACTGCTTATCTGCAACAACCAATAAAACTAGTTAACTGTGAGAAAATAGAAGTCGCTGAAACTCGTTGCGGGAAATGCGCGCGCACCGAGTGGTCGAGACAACACTCCCGTGCGCGGCCCATCTTTCCTCCGGGCTTTTCATTTCTTTTCCTCGACGCGCCAACCTATCGTCAACATGGAAAATTGGAACAAAGAGGCCATTACCTAGGAGCTCCACTGACACTCCCGTCCCCCGCGAAATCCCACTCCCATTATTAGCTTATTAACCGAGTGAGTTGGCCCGCAACTCCACGGCTCCACCACTCCTCGACGCATATCATTATTTATGGGATTTTTGCAGCCGATGTGTGTGCTATGCGGGTGTAATACTTACCTGCTGTCAATTATGCAACAATTCGGGGAAATATTATGGATTCGGCGAACTGAAGGACGGGCATATTATGTCAGGATTTCAAAAAACAAATTTGTTTATTAAAAAGCTTTTATCCCAAGTGATGGATCGTTCTTTTTTCTCCTTTTCTTTCTCTTTCATTCTACTTTCCCCCCCGCGGACCCTCTCTCTCTTTTTTTTTGAAACACTCACTGCATCGTCACATGAAAATCATTTTCGCCGAGAGACATAATATTTAATCCGACGATTGCACTTTCAAAATCATTTTCATTTGCGAAATGCATAGAAGATTTTCGAAAATTCGTTATTCAACGAGATAGCCACTGTACATTATATTAAGACTTGGAGAGATCGCACGTAAAGTTTAAAAAAAAAAAAACAGTTTCTTATTCGTAATAATTTTATGTGCGATTTATGATAAATAAGATATAAAATGTATACTATGTGTAATAATAATCATGAGGTGACCTTTACCACTTTCAATTATTTAAGAATAAAGTCGATAACGATGACTTAAGATCAATTTACTGTAAAATCCCATTATATTTTATGTGCATTGTATAACAATTTAGTTATATTTTCATAGCCAATCGTTTCCTTGTACTTTGTTCTTGTAAAACTTAATGATAACAAAGTCAGCACATGTAATAAAAAAATGTTGTAAATCAACAAAATCTTAATTATTCAATGTCCTTCCCGAGCGTAATGATAAAATTTTTTTTTTTTTAAATAAATAAAGATATTGTTCAGTTGGGAACGCAGCACACGTACAATTGATTTTTTTTAAGAAACATTTACAATTGATATGCGATTTCTTCGTTTTTCAAAAACTCGAAAAAAAAACAATAACAATAATTACATTAAATATGCTGTTGAGTATGATTTTCAAGGCATTCACTTTTATCGGCCAGAGTTTAAGGTGAACATTGAATGACCGGCTAATTTCTCAAAACTTCCTTTAATTATCATTCGCAAATATACAAAAATCTACTTGTATAGTTTAATGTATCGCACAGAAGAACACGTGTAATGAAAAAATTATTTTCTTTTTTAATAAATCGATGAAATGTTTGCTTCGTAATCAATGAAATTATATGGAATCGCGTAAACTTTACCATACAGAGGCTGACGTGTCGACTTCTTTGTATTATTTAGCAAAAGAATACTATGCGGACCTCGAACAATAGTATGTGAAGAGATTTATAGAAACAATACAAATAATACGAGACTCCGAAAATCTCATTCGACTATTGTAATAAAAGTATTAAAGCTTTTAAAAACGAATAAAAATTAAATATATTAGATAATACTAATAATTTATAAAGCTCAAATGTCTAAAAAATTCTTTACATAAAAATACAAGCCCCGCTGTCAATTTCAGCTACTATTCAATTTAAAAACATCGACCAGTTGTTGGCTAATATTCGTAATTATTCGACGATCATAAAGTTCTAAATAAGTCTCCAGTATCGTACAATAAATATGCAATAAATACTTTGGCAATATAAAATAGATGTAGCTTGTTAATAATAAATGTAAATGTGATTGAACAAAACATATGACACTCCGTAATTAATACGTGTTCTATATAAAATTTATTTTTCCAATCGTATCATACGAAAATGGAATAGTAAATATAAAAATAATATTTGTCGTGCAGAATGATAATAAAACTTAAGTGCTTAATGATTTAAATGGAATATAATTAAGTATAAATATGCTATATCGAAAAACTGCAGGTACATTTTCATCAACAAACTCTTTGGTCTTGAAATTGAAAAACTAATACACCAATTAAATGAAATATAAAAGAAAAACTGCCCTAATATTTCATATTCTTTCATAAATGCCACGATATGCAGGTATTGTAGATTCATATGTGAAATGATTATTTGTTTTATAAAACCTCGTCTTTCAAATATTTCAATTCTTATGGATTTTCCATTTGTATAATGGATGACAATAATAATTGAAAAGCAAAAAATATTCACCAAATTTACTTGTTCAAAAATAATATTTACTTGGTATTTATAACTTTCTTTTATACTCTTTTTTCCGTACTTTTATTTTTTATTAACATTAAATATTTTTAGCCTCCTCCCTCTCTCTCTCTCTCTCTCTTTCTATATTTGTTTTCTATATCTGTCACTTGCCATTCAATGTTCTCCTACATTGTGTTTTCTTACTATCTCTTATAATGTAAAAAAATGTTTGCAACAAACATCCAATAGAATACTCGAAATTAGCAAATATTTGTAATATAAAATAATATATTTTTATAAATTTTTGTAAATATTTTTATAAAATCATAGAATTTTAATGCTTTAAATCAATAATTCCCGTAAAACCATTAAACATCATAAATACGTAAATGTATGAGTTTGGTTGATATTAGGCGACACCAATTAACATTATTCGCATCAATTAACTTAAAAGAAATTACATTACAATTACCGATTTTAAAGGATGTAAATTTCATAATAAATTTATGCGCAAGAAAATAATCGAGCATGACCTTTCAACGACCTTAAATATGAAAATCTTTACATAATACGGCATCGCCTTAACTTTTGTCGAAACGTACGATTATTGATTTTCATTAGTTTGTATTATACTTCATTATCAGATTAAAATATTTGCTGCAAATATTTAAGAAGTTTAATAATATTTTGCTCGAACTTTACTTCGTACAAGTTCGATTTTTTCACGAAATATTGACTGCTGTGTTTTACAAGAAATTGACAAATATTAAATTAAATAGACAAATTTAACTCTTTTATTGATGTAAAGAATTCTTCGGCCATATTATTGAATAGTCAAAATTTTAATTTAATGTCGTAATTTCAAGATTTTATTGCTGTAAAACTTCTCTCTGCCTAATAGGAAAATTCAATTTCAAACTAAGAACAAAATTTAAATTATAAAATTGAGCAATCAAATTCATAAATATTTATGCATTAGGACTTGCTACAAAGAAGTTAATATTGATCAAACCTCCCAACCAATAATGGATTATATTATTTTGTATGAAAGTATTTTAATGTTATATGTAACGATTACATAATTATATTAAAGCTATGCTACAGATAAGATAAATCAGTCAAAATAGAATTAAATGACAATTATAGGTTGGATTTACAGTGATTGCTTCATAAATAAACTAAGGCAAAATTTTGAGAAACAGTAATAAATAAAGCTATATGCAGGTACGTAAAAATTGCATAATTAAAATTGGAAGATGTCGAACTTGAAAATTTTTCTAAAATTTCAATTTACTGTTAGCGGACCAGCAAATATAATATCACTTGAGCTTGAATAATACGAGACACTTTAACTTTCTCTTACAATCGCTATTACATTTATAACGAATCAAATACAATATTAAAGAATTATTTATGATGTACGTTTAACATAGAAGATTTTCCATGTCCACGATATCAGGTAATTTTTCTCTGAAAGCATTCGCCTTCAAGGTGAGAGCGATTGAGAGAGATTGAGAGAGGGAGAGCGAACTATAATGTTCAAATTCGAATGTTATCGTGTTGTCGCTGATCGTAAATATCAGGTAAATAAATAAAATAAAATTGATAGCAAACACTTAGGATCGTGCCACGAGCCCAAATCTGCCCAAAGGCCATCCATCGATCTTTAAGAAGAGAGTGGCCTGCAAGAAGTTTTATAAGAGACCCATAAAATATTGCCAATCATGCAACATTCGATCTTTTCCTCGAGTATCCGTGTAATGTTGCCGCTTTGTGTGTCAGCAAAACGATTCATTGTTTTTTCCAACTGTTAACCACTTGAGGTTGATTCAGAGAAGTCAAGACTGATCGCTGTGAGTTTTTTGGCTTTTGCAAGCTATCTGCTTGCCCTAAATTTATCAATGGTCATTCCAGACTGAATAATAACAATTCACGTATATCCCGTGCCAATACCACCTCTACATAAACTTGGTTAAATATGAATATTAATTTATATTTGAGTGGCATTTTTTTTGTTTTTTTTTTTCTGAAATTAGAGCATCAGCAAATAAATATTCCAAAAGACCAACTAATTCAATTTTAACAATAATAGTATCGGTATATTCTTCGTTTCTTTTTCTTCTTCTTCGTTTCTTTTTCTTCTTCTTCGTTTCTTTTTCTTCTTCTTCGTTTTTTTTTTCTTCTCCCCCCCACCCCCCACCCCATGACCCCCGAATTCGCTAATAAACAGATACGGAAGAAAGTAGAATGTATCAAAAGCAAAACTAATATGATATAATGCAAAATCAATAAACAATTTATTGCACTTTATTATGCATGTGAACTTTACAACATAACGAATCGCTACATGATAGAGGAATAAAATTTTTAATTCAGCTTCTGCATTTGAACGCATGAAATTATTGTCGTCGCATATTTCATGCCTGGCCTTGCATAATTCTTTATTGAAAATTTCCGAGCGCCTAAAAGTACATAAGAAATATCTACATTACAACAATAAAAAAAATTCAACTGAGAATAATGGAGATTCGTTTCAATTGTTGAGCGAAGTGGAACTCTAATAGCGGGGATCGAACAATTTTCGCCAACAATTCGCGAATTAATGAATAAGAGAAAATAGCGAAAGCCAGCGAGCGATTCGCTAGTGAACTTTGATTGTGAGCCGGGCCATAAAGAACACGTTAACACATACTTTATTTCAGATGTTGTTATAAGAATGTACGCTACGTAATGTGATATATTTATGCAATCTGGTAAGAATGATTTCGACACGATTCCAAGCACTCGGGCCAACTGTATGCAAAATGTTATCATGCGCAATTATTTATCGATTACAAGGTAATCATGTTGATGCGCGTAAAATGTGAGTAGAGCCGGGGCGACAAAGCGTTACAAAATATCAAAGCTCAAAAGGCTAAATATTTCTAAACAAGAAAACAACAACGGCGAGGCGCGCGATTCGGCAGCCGCGTGCTTTCCCCGCTGCCGAGTCCTGAAAAAGAACATCGCAATTATTCCGCGTTCGCGCATACAATTACCCAAGCCACCCACCCACACACACACGCGCGCTCCCTCGCCGCCACCTCCTACACTCCGCTGATTTCGCAAATACCGCAGCGAGCATTTCGGCTTTTTTGCGGGACGCGGGAGCCCCGAGAGCCACCCACGCTCCCTCCATTGTCCAGCGGGCGATTCTCTCGCGACGCCCGGAGTTATTCGAGATGAGGGCCGGGGCCAGGGCCGTTAGTCGCGTGCCATTGCGTCTTTTACGCACGTGCTCCTCCTCGCCGCGAACAATGGAGCGAGAAGTGTGTACTTTTCAACCATTGGCCTTTAATGGCCAATCCCGTAAAAATGCTCGAGCGCCGAGATCTCATCGGCCGCCGTGAATTATCTCCCGTCCGCGCTATCCCCGATGACACGGGATAAGATTAGAGTTACGGCCTGTTATTACGCTTTCCTCTAATTTTATCGTCCCTATCATTGCCGAGTATCAAAATAAAGCGTCGAGGCCGTTATCTCGCTCGCGACGATACTTCGATCGAGGCTGCTCCGACTCTTATGCCGACTATTCGCTAAATTGAACCGTAAGATTATGTGTTGACATCGATAGTTGGCCGAGCGATATTTTCAATGGGGATGCTTGCTTGGGGAAAAAGCCTGTCCAACAATTAATCAAATCGTCCGTTTCAAAATTCACTTCTCATCGCTATAAAGTGCATCTGGCGGATGGCGCACGCTCGTTCTGGCAAAATGCCAACTAACCGAAGAACCCACCGCCAATAATGGCGTCAAATAAATCTCGGATAATCATTGTCGTTATAGAATTATCTCTCGGTCCAGCCCTCTTCTCATTCATCCTTCTTGTGGAATCGTCGAGTTGTGTCTGCTGTCTAATTAATAGGTCCGTCATTTAACACGAGGCCGAGCGGGCCGTCCCTCTCTTTTCAATTTTCGCCAAACAATAATGTCCCTGCATTATTGAAATTGCGCAGCAGTGGCGAATGCCGAAACTTGCAATAGTCGAGGATAATTGTAGACAACCATTGGAACAAGTCACTTGCGCTGCTCTGCCTCGGCTCTGCCTTCAGAATGCCGAGCTTAAGTATTTGAACGCCTTAAGGCTGCTTTATTTCAACCTCAATCCGTCATCCCACATGTGCCGCAGCATCCTACGGTATCCTACGCTCATTTTCCTCCCGGGCAGTTTCATAAACGTGTTCTCCCTCTCTCTCTCTCTCTCACTCTGCTTCTTCTTCTTCTTCAATCCCGAATTACGTATCCCGCGCGCGACGTAACTAAAAATTACCTCCGCAATTTGGACGAAAATTATTGTCCATCTGGTAATTCTAAATACTGCTCAGTTGCAATACAATACGCACGACATTACCGTTACATAACAATAATTGACCTCTAGTAATTTGCCGATAAAAATTTTAGCACGCTAGATTGTAAAATATATATGCTACTAGTTTTTTAAAGCGCAAGTATCGAAAAGTATTGGGTATTTTAAAGAATTTCATCGCTCATTCGCTTATGTAGAACTTTTTTGATTAATGTAGAACTTTTATTCCACTAATACCTTCAATTGCTAAAGTTATCGATATTCTGTGTATTTCTTTGGCAATAATCCAACCTCCACTCTCCAAAGATTCCCTCTTAAGGATTTTTCAAATAAATTCCAATAAAGACAATTCAATTTTATGATTTTTCAAATATTTGCAAACGTCACCTACACTCTCTCCCAAAGCATATCATAAAGCGTACAATAGCCTGATTACGATAAATTGTATGTGAATATAATTATCAAAAACGCAGATATAAATAATTTTTTACGCATACCTGTTTTGTAAATTAAATCGTTGAATTAGCCTCGGCCTCACCTGGGTTTGAGGCGAATTTTTCAGAATTTGCATGAAATTAACTTTTCGATTTATAATTTTATTAAATCTCTACAATATTCATAATTTCACTTTCACCGAATCACTGTAGCAGCGAATACCAATTGTTACTTTAATGCAAGATCAACAAATTGATCCTTAGAGATATGTGCTTGAATAATATCAAGTAAAGCTGTAGATCATACAGCATTCGCACATCTTATTGCGCATTCTAATGTTTATTCAAGTACCAACGATTCGCCGAAAATAACAGTCAAACTCTTAAAATTATAGAAATTGTTTATAAGTGTGTGAAAAGAGCAGAGTATGAAGAATCTGATTGAAGGAAAAATATCATTGTCGTCGAGAGAGAAGGAAATTTTCGTATTTAATATCACCAAAGCAAAACTACCCTAATTCTTCGTGGTAATAGTACTTTTTTAAGCCGATTATCATATAAAAACCCGATATTATTACCAAAAGAATAGTAGGCTAATACAGTTAATAAAGCGTGTGCAGTGGTACGGAGATATAAAAAAAACTTGTCGACGACGACTGGTATACGCATAAAGCAACAAGGAGAATAAGAAAGAGAGAAATAACGAGATAAATAACTATTTGTTTGGTCGCGAAAAAAAAAAGAAAAAGGAAAAAAAAAACCGATACATCATAGATAAAATATAATTTAAATATCAAATTATCAGTTATATATTATATAAATATATGAGAAAGAAATTGCAAATTTATTACGCAATAATCTTCAATGAAGTATAAAATTGATGTACATAAATTAAATAATGCAGAATAGATGAATGATAATGTTTATCAAATAAAAATAATAATACTCGCGTATATCTTGAAGTCTTCTACTTAAGATTCACAATCATCTATCGTAATAACGAAAAAAAGAAAAAAAGCGTGTTTCTTTTATAAAATATCCAATTTAATGCGTTATAAATGAACGATAAGAAGCGCAATTCAGCATTCAGCGACAACCGAAACCGTTAATCTAGCAATGTAGAGCTAAACATGTATTGCCCCCCCCCCCAATTTCGGTAATTGTCTTGAAAATTCATCCTAATCTCAACAATGGGAGTTCAAAATAAGAGTTAACAGAGCCAAATTCATATGAAGCGGCCGCTAAATATCATTCGATAATTCGCCTCTTGTGGGAGTAATTTTACATGGCATTAAATGCATATTGTCCATTCTAATCCTACATTTATGTCTCGGAGGATAAATGTTGTAAACTTGGCTGTCGAGCCCATCGATCATTGCGCGTACGGAGACATATATACATAAGTGAGCGGTAATTTAGGTGAACGATTATTATTATGGCAGATACGCGCGCTGCTTTCTCATGCTCGTGAAGTGCGTAACTGCAAAAGCTCATACCTTACTGAACATGATTTATTTCAATATCAGTTCACGTCAGCTCCCAGTCTTCGTATTATTGTCGAGCGCATGACAAATCCCTAAATCGATCGGAAGTCACTTTGAAATGGCAAGAGAGGCGCATTGAAAGTTACAGCAACCGACAACTCTAATATGTTTCCAATTCTATCAATAAACGAAGCACAAGTGTACCCCCAACCTATACTCCGACGACTCCAATTTTCGTAGCGCACCACAACTATGCCACACCCCCCTACCCACACAGATACCACCACATTTTTACGCCAGATAAGTAAGTAAGAATTGACCTCGCGCAGATCTATGAAAGCTGTCTACATAAATATATCGAGAGATCATCCGCATACAATGTGGCCAATGCGCTCGGCATCCCGAACATATTATGCAAGTCATTATAATGGAGGCGAAGCAGCGGGGGTCGCAGCTCTAAGCCCTGAAATTCATAGTCGATAGCCAATCTAATAATGTGTCACGAGTAGACGTAACGATAACTTTTTGCTCCCTATTAATAATGAATTATTTGATCCGTGGAAGTGTGAGCCGTCGGGGATGCGCAAGTAAATCTCCCGCCAATGTGAGCCGAAAGCGTGGCGAGCATTAGTTGTGTGTACTTTGCTTGTGCTAATTGACTCGCCCTCTATTGATTATAACTGATAAGCTGGCTGCCCATTGGTGACGACGATGATGCCTAAATCTAGTCGCTCCAAGCCCACAAGAATGCCTCTCTTCTCGAAGCCGAGGAGAAGCCATTTTCCGAAAATTTTAAATAACCAGAATCCGAAATAATATCCCACACAGAATCGACTTTTGACAATACATCCGCCAATTAGCAGAAAAGTCGTCTCCGCAATACGCCGCGGAATACCATCATCCTCTTCTCATGCAGAGCAAGCAAGAGTGGCGAGAGGGTTGGCGGGAGAGCGGGCGGCAGGGGGAGCTTGGCGGGGTGGTGGGGGGCGGCGGCGGCGAAGAGGCTGAGCGGGAGAGAGAGAGAGAGAGAGAGAGCACAGGTGAACCCGGAGGTGACGGCAGTGGAACTGGTTTAAAGGAACGCCGGAGTTGTAGAGGGGACGATACCGACGGAGTGAGGGACCTTCCATATTCAATCCTTCTCGTTCTCGTAATTCCCTTCATGTGGCTGTCCTCCTTATACAGACTCTCTCTCTCTCTCTCTCTCTCTCTCTCTCTCTCTCTTGCTCTCTCTTCTTCACTCTCTGCCGCATCTCCGTCACACTATCTCTTACCGAGTTCTTCTCTCTCTCTCTCTCTCTCGCTCTCTTTGATATGCCACTCGAGCATTATGCACTTTTTCCATTCGTCCTCTTTCTAGTGTTTGGCTGTATTTATTGAATTTTTCACCTCATTGAGGGTGGTAAGCAATTTAAATCTTTTATAATTATTTCGAGTCTTTAATGATGAATAATTTTAACAACGCGATATGTATATAATTTTATATATTGTTTGCATAAATATGTTTGTGAATATCATTACGTACTCCAAGGTTTCAAGTTTAGTTTTATTTGGATTAATAATACTTCGAGTGTGTTTTCTGTCGTTTATTACAATTACGACCTTTCGATGAAACATGTTTATGTTTTAATATAAGCAGATTAAATGTTGTGCTAAAAAATTCCATGAATAATTGAATGGTATGTCTTTTCCCGGAGATTATGATACTAGCGAATAAACTTTGTAGATCTATGAATTTTTCAAAAAAATTTTCTTCCATCCACTTATTCTCATTAATTTCGTACAATTTGATTTGTTATCATAAATAAAACAGAAATGAAAAGAATGTGTAACTAATATTTCCTATTGATTGCTGGATTTATATATCAACATACTTAACTTGTCAAAAAATACTTTTTAAAGTATCACACTCTTGAAAATTTATTGGCAGTTATTTATATGATAAAAAAGAAAAAAAAAATTCTCATTGTCAAATGAATTGCACGCAAACGAACTTTTCACTATAAAAATAATTTCACTATTAATTATTTTATTAAAGTAATATCATTATTTCTCGATGAATGTGCGTTATTAGCCAAAGTAGAAGAAAAAAAAAAGTAATATTCTAATGTCATTGTGATATACGAAAAAGTTTGCTTACACGTTAATTTCGTATATTTAGCAATAATGCCACAACTTATTTTAATCTATTTTGCTCATTTTAAAACAATATTTGAATGTAAAATAAATATTTTATCAAAGATTTCGAAAAAATTCTACTTTTGTAATCCCGTACACTTATTCGTATCAATTGCAATTTTGTCAATTTATGAATTGAAATTTCAATTACGTAGAGACGGCAAATTTTTGCCAATTTCTTCTCATATTTAATGTAAACAAGAATTTCGTGCAATGTCTTAAAAATTTTTGCTTAATACTATCAATTTTTGCTCTAGCTTTATCGCAACTGCATGAAGTATATAAAAACTT